>JAOWMA010000171.1:58820-104602 GCA_025962755.1 Colletotrichum tropicicola | reverse complement strand
AGTCTATTAGTATATTTATAAGTATTATAGCTTAGTATTATAAAAAATAATTAATATAATATAAAAAAGATAAAAAGTAAGATAAACTTTACTTTTTTCTTTTTAATAACCCTTTAAAATAAATTACCTATAACTTATCTCTCTAAAGTTTTTAACTTATTAGTTAAAACTATTAAAATAGAGACTATTAAGATTATTTATAGTAGTCTTTTCCTATAGTTCTTCTAATTATATCCTAGTATAAAGTAGACACTATAAATATAGCTTAAATAGTATTTTTAAATAGTGTCACACCCCTACACGAAGATTGTGGTAGGGCCCACCGGTTCAAAAGCAACACTCGAGCTATTCCAGTAGGAATAAGCCCACAACGGAACTTGTCCTTGCGCCTTTTGCACGGATTTGTGGAAATAATTGCCGCAAGTCGTCTCGTTTTCTTCCAACAACTCTGTTTCTCCTCTTTCGAAGTCCCTCGTATTAGGGGCGAATATCATAACAATGGAAACTGCATAGGGGAGACGTCCCCATCCTGCCCAAATTTCCTTCCGATTCCTCCCGACACTGTTGATGATTCTTCCATCCATGCTGCATGTTTCTCCTCCCAAAGTTCTGGACCATACAAACTACACACCCCTCCTGGAAACGCCGTCGACGCCTCTTCCGAAAAAACCCAAGAAAAAGGGGAGAGAGAAAAAAAAGCCTCGTCGTGGGCGCCCTTCCACCGCATCTCGCTGTCGCCTGCATCTGCAGCATCTCCTGTACCGGCCCATGGAACAAAAAGCTTAGCGTCGTAGAACTTGCCCCTCCATCGTCATCCGCGAAACCCCTCCAACACCCTTGTCGTCTTGCATCCTTACCAGATGGCCGCCTGATCAAAGTCGAAACGCTTCAGCTCCTTGCCCGCGTCCTCAAGATCCTTCTTCGCCTTCATACGCATGTAGAAAATGGGGCAGTCCTTGCTGCTGCAAATCACTTCGCAGTGCATGCTGCCCTGACACCGCTGGCACTGCGTCCAGAGCCGTCCGAATCTTACTTCGAGATCCGACACCCGGTCGAGCGTCTTCTTGTACAGCTCGCCGACCCGAGGCGCGCAGTCCGAGCACACAGCCCCCGCGGCCTCCTCCTTGCCCTTGAGCGGTCTCTTGCATCCCATGCAAGTCTGCGTCTTCTTTGCAAACTTCATCAAGCCTCCGACGGTCGGCGCCGAAACTGCAATAGTCCGCGTGTGCGCTCCCGTGAGCAGCGAGTTCGCCTTCGTCTCGCCCAGAATGGGCTCGAAAATCCTGCCCAAAGGCTTTGCGAGCTGGTTGTCAAGGTAGTACTTGGTGTCGATCGGCACGTTGTTCTCAAGAACGTAGATGGGGTCCTCGGAATTCTCGTAGTTCTTGGATCCGGCCGCGCCCTTGACCATCACATACGCCACTCGGTCACCGAGACCTGGCGCCGAGCCTGCGTCTCGCTTCTTCATTCTCTGCGCCAGCTCGACGTGCGCTTGTTTTGCGGCATAGTCGTCCTTGGTAAGAGCCTTGGTGATGACAAGTTTTGACATATCGGCCTTATTCTGCAGCAAGTCTGCAATGGTGTCCTTGACATAGCTAGCACGAGTTAGTCCGCGCGTTCCACGACCGGAGAAGATGGACTTACTCTTGAGCGCCCTGGACGTCCTGGTCGATCAGAATCATGCGAAGCACCTTCTCAATGACTGTCTGCACGAGGAGACAGTTGTCTCTTCGCACAGTCTCGATACCCTTCGTATCCATCTTGTCGTACTTCTCTGGCTTGGTCCAGTACAGGCCGGCATATCGCTTTTTGTTGATGAGAAGATACGGAAAGTACACCTTTTCAAACTCCAGCTTGATGGGCTTGACAAACTTGGAAGACACGAAACCGGCAGCTTCTTCGCCAAGTTTCATCGCCTCAGGGAGGTCCTTGGTGCCGAATTTGACCATGACGGAATCAGTATCACCATAGATGACCTGGGCGTCATGCGAGTAACCGTTGGCGATGCAGTACTTCTTCTCCACCTCTTCCTTTGTCTTCATAATCATCTGCCGACCGAAACTTGTCGTGCTACTGGCGATCTCGAGGCAAGGCAACTTACCCGTCGTCGCACCCGTCAGACCGTAGACGGAGTTTGCACTGATTTTTAAAGCCAACTGTCGACCGTTGAGCACGGCCTTTTTGAACGGATCTGTTTCGACGGCAAGTTCGCGTTTGGCCTGCTTTCTGGCTGCCAGAAGTTCTTCGAGAATCTGAGCAAGTAGACCTTTGCGCTTCTGGACGGTAACGAACGTGTCGCCATTGGGAGTCACGATATAGTCCTCGTCTTTCTTCAGGTTGAACTTCTCGATGGCCTTCTTGTTAACCAGTGTTGTGTAGCAAAGGTTGTGAGCTTGCATGATACTGGGATACAGAGAAGCGAAATCCAGGGTGGCGATGGGCACATCGTAATACCCACGAGTCGGCTCGATGACGGTTGCACCTTCGTATTGTTCGTCGCTGCTCTCTGACCTCAAGTTCGGAATGACGAGTTTCTGTTCGAGTGCTTTCCGGAAAAGCTGACTAATGAACTTGACTTGCTGACCTCTTGATAGCAAAAAGTTGAAGGGAATACCCGTGACCCTGGCCATTTCGGTGTAGTTCTCGAGACAAGACAGCTTATCCATCAATCGTTGTGGGAGGTAGGCGTCCTTCAAGCAGTACAGAGCAAGACGACGCCGTGACTCAGGTGTTCCATTGAACAGTTCTGTAATCATGGTGTGGTGGACGTCTTCCTTCTGTTCTCCCAAGAAGTGCGAGCATACAGAATTGAGTGTGTAGCTTCGCAAGTGGTGATCACGTTGGACGAGCTGCAGCAAGTCAAGTTGCAAACGTCCGTTCGTGTTTGTGGCTTTGGTGTCGCGGTTGCCCATCTGTTTGCTGGAGAAATTGGTCTCCTTTGCCTTTGAGGCGATGCTCGGAATTCGGGACCAGTATTCGAAGCCAGCAACCTTCAGGTGCCTGGCTCTGTCGAGGAGGTAGGGGAAATCGAAGTTGGCAATGTTGTATCCGATGATAATGTCGGGGTCGACCTGGACAAGGAACTTCTGCCACTCGCTCAGCATCTTCTCCTCCTTTTGGTACTCCAAGATCTGTGTGGCGACGATTGGGCTAGTGGTATCTAGGCAGAACACGTTTCGCACGAAGGGCTTCTTCTCCCCGTATCTTGTGACGACGTTGGCAATCTGGATGACGGGATCGTGTGTTGCCTCGGGGAAGATGCCTTTGCGTCCGGCGCACTCGATATCGAAGGACATGATTCTAAGCGGAGCCATCTTGGACCATTCTCCTTCGGGCTTGTGGGCAATCAGGTCGAGGTGGCTGATCTCGGCTTCGATTTGGCAGTTGGATTGCCGCTGTGATTGAGGTAGAAGCTGGTATGACTTGGCGGGTGCCTCGACCCAGGACATTCCGTGGATCTGACAGGATTGTTAGCTTTGTCCAGGGCGATGGAGCTTCGGGTTGGTTGCTCACCTTGCAATCCACCATGAAGCGCAAGACGTATTGAATGTTGTCGAAGGTCATGACACCGCCCTCCATGCCCTTCCAAAGACCCTTCCAGTTAGCACTGCCCGTCTCAATTGTGGACCGCACTCTGCTGATGAACTTGGGGTCCATGACAGTGATCTTCAGGTAAGGACTCTTCACGTTTCCCTGGAAGCCGTAGATGTTCTCTCTCATGACAAAGGAAACCGAGTGGATGGCCGGCTGGTGCTGTGCGACCTGTGACTCTAGATAGGCCTTGAAGGCATTGCAGTCTTCGGGTCGGAAAGCTACCGGCGCAGCCACGTAGAGGTAGTGCTTGAAGTCCGTGACGTGGAGCATGACAGAGTGGCCCTGCTCCGTGACGCCAAACAGCTTCACGGTGGCTCGACCGCCATGTAAACTGCCTTCCTCAGCCTCGATCTGCTGGAAGATGAGGTTGTCTCTCTGGGCGTTGAAGTCGACGAGGGGGGGCCGTTCCCATGCCTGGTCTCTCTCTGTGTTGTTCTGCTTGGCGTCCGAGATATCCTGGCTGAGTTTCTCGAGCACTTCGGACTCGAAAGCGCTCTTGGGTTGACTAGATCCCGGGAGGTTCTTCGAGTTCTTTTGCGCACCGACTCGATGGGCCGGGGAGGACGAGAAGCCTTCGACCTTACGCTTCTTGAGGGACGACGGCGTCGAGGGGATGTTGCGTCGGGTGCTGGGTGTCTCCCCGAGCACCCGCTTTTTGGGAAGAACCGCGGTAGCCATGATGCGGGTATGGCAATGTACGAGTGAGCAAAGGGTATCAGCCAGAGCTCATAGTAAATGAGGTCGGGATGGTTGTTGTTGGGTTGTTGCTACAGCTTTTAGAAACGTGAAATCCATTACGCGGGAAGAGACGCGCTTCTGACGTGACGTGACAGACCCACTATGCTTAATGGGTTGCTGACTAAGTGTGTATTGAGACGCGAACGCCATGCGTCAAGCTTCAGTGGCTTATCTTATCTCCCGGTGAGGTCTACACAAACTCGGTGCCTCACCTTACACCGACACGCTGCCACGCTGCAACGACAAGCTACATTACAACGTTTCTTCATGGATCTTCTGGTGTGTCTGGTCCGCTGGCGTACAGCCCACATGCTCAGATGTTTCGTCACATATTGGATACATACACAACTTTGAACCGCGCTGAGCCAGAGCGGTGGTGCTCGACTCATGACGTGGGAATGAGAGTCCTGCGTCCTCTTCACACGCTTCAGTGGCCAAATTGCAGAGAGAACAATCACTGCTCTAAAAAAGCGAATAATTGTTGATACTTGGCTGATAATACGAGACTCGGTCCGCGAGTATAGACTCATGCCACTTCCCACGTCTGCAGCTTTCGCTTACCTCCTTCAACACCGTCGTTGGCAGCGTACAGTTGCGCGACAAAAACAAGACGGGTATTGATGCAAAGGCCGAAATCTGTTTGACTTGACTAGTTAGCCCTGACCTGCCGATGCAACAGTAGGAGTGAGTGGTTGAGCGGAAGGATGTGCTGCTCTTCAGATATCCATTCTTGAGGCATCAATCGCAACTTGTCACGGTCGCTCAGTTAAGCCATGCAAACAAGGAAATCATCACAAGCTTTGTGTATTGTTTATTCATGATTCGGCTTACCTCAGAACAGTGATCGCCATTTGGTTAACGAGTCCAGGTCAACCTAGGCCCACGGGCAGCGTCTGTGAGGTCCAAACGCGGCAAAACACCAGTGGCAAAAAGAAATCAGAAACAGCCAGCCTGTTGGGGGGAGATAAGTTTATTTAAATCCTAAGGTAATCAATCATTGGGATGGGCCAAGTCCCGAGTACGTAACGTTCCTCAGCCCATCGAATGATCTGCGGGGTAGCCAAGGCACTGCCGCATCAACGCGTCCGAGGACGTTGCAACGGTTGGAGCCGGAGCCGCTGGTCGTGCTCGGCAACAATCAGAACCCTGCCAACACCCGCGCGACCTGGCTCTATGAATGCAAATTGCAGGAGTAAACAGCCAGGGGAAGAAGCTGTCCTTCCTTCATAAAATACCCAACCAGAACCGGACGCCGTCGCTGAGCAATGCAAACCCTGGACCCTCCTTATCAAGTGTGTAACCCAATGCAAACTTTCAGTGCTCAAGTTCGTAGTGTTTATCGAGACTTCGCAATCAGCTGGTAGTGAGCTTAAAGTCATCAAGCTCGCACCAGTTGTTGACGGGCTAAAGTAGTTGTCAGCGGAGTTCCTCAACACCAAGTGAGATGGTCAACTTACTATACAACTGAGGTACTTGCACCAGCTGCAAGTGTTGTGATAGAGGTAGAAGTTGTTCAGCAGAACGATGAACACAATGATGACCGTCAGCAAAAAGCCAGCTCTAACCAGCCACCAAGCCCACCAAAGCGGCTTCCGGCCCTTGAAGAAACCGACTGGATTCTTCAGGAACGGAGGCGGTCCTTGGTTGGGGTTGAGTTGCATAGACGCGTACGACGTATCGGCACCCATTCTACGTCTCAGAGAATTAGGAGAGTGCAAAACGCAGATGCCCAGCGCCAGGCCCATCAGGAAGCCGCCAATATGGGCAAAGTTGTCAAGACCCGGCAAGAGACCCAAGACGAACGAGATGATGATGTCCAACAAGATGAACATCAAGTCCTTGGTGGGGTTGCGTCGATCCTTCCAGGAGTACAAAAGATCAAGCAGGGTGAGAGCAATGACGCCAAAGAGAGCGCCGGAAGCACCGGTCGAAGCCGTCATGACGCCGGCGTAGTTTGCTCCCATGACGTTTCCGAAGATACCGGCGCTCACGTAGACTAAGAAAAATCGAATCGTGCCTATGGCGATTTCCATTTCTTTGCCTATCGTCATTTGCAGAAGCAGGTTGAATCCAATGTGGATCAGACCTGCGTGCAGGAAGATGGGCGTAATGAAGCGGAACCACTGATCGGGCTCCGGCTTCTGGTCGAGACCGGTGAATTGGGGCTCAGGAACTCCGCCAAAGCCGCACAGGTCACCGAGTCCGCACTTGTTCGACGGGTTGTTGGCGTCGGACGAAGTCGAGTTGGGACAGGGCCAGGTGAAGCTCTGGTTTGAATCTTGAATACCCTTGACGTTGTGCATACAGGCGACGTAGCGAGCACCCATATTGATCATGACGTAGGTCGAGGGACCAATCATGGGGTTGAAGCTGGGCTTGGTCATGATGGGTGAGCCCGTCAGTTGGGCTGGGGTTTGTTAGTGAGCTCGACTTACGCCTACGTTCCCCGGATTCCGACTTACCGTTCTTGACGATCTCGGCGATGAAGACAGCTACTTGGACGATGGTGAAAATGTACACCACCCACGGGATGCCTTTCCTGTCCGAGCCAAACATGCCCAGTTGCCCAAACCCGACCTTTCCCTTGTCGCGGCGGCTCTTGGAGCGGCGAGCTCCCTGGGGGGCATCGTATACGTGGTCATTCTCGTTCATCTCCACATCCTTTGGCTGATGCTCCTGCCGACTCTGCAGGGGAATGTCATCCGCCACGTGAGGTCTGCTTGAGTCCGGAGAGACAGCGGAATTGCCATAGTAGGCGGTATCCTGGCCGTAGGGGTTGTAGGGCTGTTGGGAAGGCATCGGCGGCATCGGCGGCAGGTTCTGCGAGTGAGAGGGGTGGTTCGGGTTGTCGCTGCTGTAGACGGAGCTGACGGTGTGCATGGTGTTGACGGTATTCATGCGCTGTGGGTTCTGGTTGTTCATGGCCTGCGGGCTCTGGTTGTTGTGTCGGAAGCCGTCCTGGGTGGAATCTACTGGGTAGACATGATCATCGAAGACAGATTCGAAAGGCGAGACGGTGTTCGCGCGCGGTGGCGGGTGTGTGGCGCCGGGAGTCTGTGATATTTGGCTGTAGGGGGGAGCAGGCGTAGAGCTTGTCGAAGGGATGTTGTTGTATGCGCCGCCGGCGTAGTACGAGGCAGGAGGGGGAGAGGCTGCTGCGGGCGGCTTGTTGACGTGGTAGTAGTCGTTGGATGCCATGATGAGATCAATGGGATGCAGGCGCAGATTAGGAAGGGATTAGATGAGACCGGGGAATGATGGGAATTTGGGCGACTTTGTCTTTCTGCGGTCGAAATCTCGCTTGGAAGGACCGAGCAGCGCAGACGATCGAATCGGACTAGCGAGATGGAGAATCGCTCAGGTACCGGAAAGGGATAGAGCGCGGAGAAATGTGACAGCGGGAGGTTGAGGGAGGTGTGTGTGGTCGGGGGGACGTGGGTATTTGTTTGGGAGGTGTTGCTGGATGCTGCCTTTTTGGGGATGAAGAGAGGCTCAGGCTGCAGCTCAGGCTCCAGGTAAGGTGTTGGTGAGGTAAGGTATCCGTGGGCCGACAAGCAGCAGGGGCAGGCAAATTGGTCCAAACTGGCGGCGTAGGTTGTCGATTCGGGCAGCTAAAGTAGCTGAGGAGGCCGAGAAGTGATTGCAGGTTCACCCAGGCGGTGGTGAATTATGAATTAGCGGGCTGGGGTGCTGCCTGTGCACAACCGCACAACCTGAGCCTGTACTGGGTGGGCAAGGTACACTTCGGATGGCTGGGCCAGTGAGAGACAGGGGCTGTGAGTGTCGAAGCGCGCGCGCAGGCTGAGGTGGTGGTGGCACGAAGGGACCTGGAATTATAACAACAAGAGCAAATAACGAGTGAAGGGGGGTTTCCAGGTTCACAGGTCAAGGGATGAATCTGGTAGAAAGCAGGAACGTGTGTTCCAGCAGCACACAGGGTGGGAGGTGAGGAGGCTATTTCTTTTAAACAGACGGGCATTTAAAACGCATGCCTTCCAGGCCTTGTTTCTGCGCTGCCCAGGCCGCCAAGTGGGAGCCAGAGTGAAGCAGTGGTTGGCTGTGAAAGCTGAGCTGCGCTGCTGCTGCTGCTGCGACAGGGCAGTGACAGGAGGTGTGTGGGCCACCTCCGTCTGCCAGTGAGACTCACGAGGAACCAGCACGATCACCAAGCGGGAAGTCTGGGCAGGGTGCCGCAGAGTGCAGCAGGGCGTGCAGTAGCCCCGGCTTTGAGGCTGTGTCAGCATTGCCAGCCCTCTCTGCTAAAGGTGACCTTCCCCCCCCCCCCCCCCTTCTGTGTCGTTGCTGGCCAGGAAGTGCTGATCCCACGCAACCCTTTGTGCTGGCACCTGCTGCCGATTTGTGCTAACTTTGGAACAGGGGCCCACAGTTTCAGACATTGCGTAACCAGCCCGCTGAACCAGTGTGGCAGGTGAGAAGGGTACCTGGCCCGGTACCTCCCACCCAAATCTCCTGCCACTGCTACTCACTTGTTTGCCCCATGCTCTGGTACCCTTTTTCTTCTGCACTCTCCCACTCCAACTCCTGGGCGGGCGATGAGCAACATCGTGGTGCCCACCGTCCACAATCCTTTCCACTTCGGATTGGACCCATCTCAGCCTGAGGCTGACACTGACAGACACTTCATCAGTCGCCCGTTGCCCCTCAACTACAAGGCTCTGCGGTTTTGGCGCTCCCGTTCGTTCATCGGTGACCAGTTGTGCGGACCTCACGAACCCGCCCTCCACACGGCGAGAGGCTCCTACGGGTATGGATTGACTCCGCCATCAAATCCAGACAACAGATCGTTCCGTTCTCTCCAGCCGTCGACCTCGGCCCAATATCTATAGCACAAGCGACTTTGGATCCTTCAAGCGTTCCTCCTCTGCAGTCTGTACTCCTTCGCCGTATAGCTACACCACTGCTGACCTCATCGCACCCCGATGATGAAATGCCCTCCATGGACTTCGACTGCCGATCCATGCACTGCATGCAGCCTGCGGGCAGCATCCCGGCCCCGACACTTGTTCCGCAGAGCGGCGCAACCACCACAGTGCCGGAGTCATGGCGCGTGGATGCCGCGGCGATTCCACTTCCACAGCGTTGAGGGAGCAACAGCAGCATGAGGTGTTCATTACATTTCCATCCCATCAGCCTCTACCTAGCAGGGGCCGGCCTGACGCGGCAATCAACCTTTCAACCTCCGATCGGTCTCCCCTTGAGTTAATTGATTACAAAGGCATGCCCGGGGTCCCCAACAGTGGTTTTTTTTCCCGGGTGGCCTCACCACAAGTCAGAATGGACCCCAAGGACATGACCGACCGGAATGTGAATTTCGCGACACCCGCTATTGCGTTTCTTTCGAAGAATCCGCCCGCAGATGGTGGGTTTCTCGCGCGACAGGCTCCTTTTTCTGTTGCACCCTGGTTCCTAACTGCTCAGTTTTTTGTTATTTTTGTCCAAAAGGGAGGGACGAAAAGAAAAGATTTCGGGAGCGCGAGACGCGGAACTCGAGGCTGTCGTGACGGTCAATATGCCGTCTGTCCCCCTCACCCATCGCCGTCACCCGTCAGCCAATTTTGATAGCTGCCACACAATGGTCACCACCCCAGACTTTCCCATCTGCTGGGAAAGTGTCGGACAGCGGAAGCACCCTGTCCAAGTACCTACCTAGGTACCTTAGGTACGGAGCTTCAGCCCACCGACGCGTGCAGGCCCTGCATAGTTTGGAGCACTTACGACAGCTGGTGGCTCAGCACTCAGCCACTCAGAAGCCGCTCGCGATCGCGGAGGCAAGCCACCTCCACTACCCTAAGGTACACGAGGGAAACACGGCCGAGGGGGGAAACAAAAGGATTCCAAGCCCGCGAGATGACGCACCCAGACGCCATACGAGTCTTCTGCTGGATCCTTCCTGACGCCTGTGGACATGCGACATGACTGCGCTACAAAGCTGACAGCCTCCGGCACTCGACCAGCCCTGGAAAGGCCTGGGCCGCCAGCCGTCTCCAAGGACCCTGACCAAACAGCCCTACCCAAAAAGCCGGAGGTTCGGACTGGAGTCGTCCGTCCGTGCGTCAGGCCCAGCGGGTTGGCTTAGTTGGCTGACTCTGCAGGCGTTACCGCCTCCTTGCCGCCTCGCCTTCATTCGCTTTCACTCATGTGCATTTTCTGCTGCCGTCTCTCTCTATGTTCCCAAGTCTCAGTCTCCGCACGAAACTTACGAGGCTTGTGGGTATGGGCCGATTTCCTGCTCGTTCTGCCTCCGGCATGGTTGTCCAACATGAGTTGTCGGAGATCGGGGGTATATCTGCCGTGCTGTCGCGAGACTTCATTTCAACAGTCTTCCGTCACGTGTCGATAAGATAGTGACCCTTGTCGGAGCAACTTTTTTTTTTCCCTCCCCCAGAAAAAAAAAACATTGAAGCTCGAGCCCAATGTTATTTATCAGAGTGCAGTTGTGATAGTCTGCTTACCACGAGCACTCACTCAATCCACTCAATTTGCTGGCATAATGGGCAGGAAATCCCTTCGAGTCGAATCCGACTCCGACATGGAGGATGGCGGCGCCAAGCTCAATACAACCGTGGTTCGCGCGCCTCTCCCCGCGTCTCTAGTCGTTATCATTCTAATGTTGGGAGTAGGACGATGCCATGGATATAGACAGCGCTCCTGCGCCCGTAATAGACAAGAAGAAGGCCGCCGCCGACGCGCGTGCCGAACGAGCAGCGCGGAGAAAGCAAAGGAGAGAGGAGCTGGCAGCACAGGGCCAATCGACCACATCGTCGCTAGCGAGCACTCCGAACCCCGAAAACGAATCCGCAACACCGAATGAAAAGAAGACGAGGAGAAAGAAGGTTGAGAAGAAGACCAGCCCTAAAAAGTCTGCAAAGACTGCGGCGGAAACTGAGGCATCGGTTGTGCCTGCAGCTACCACAGAGCCTTCCGCTGCAGAGGCAGAGGCAGAAGCCCCCGCCCCCGCCCCCGGGGCCGCGAACCAGCCTGGGAACGATGCCGAGCCACTCCCTTTTGTGATCGACGTCAAACCCACCAAGGCTGTCGTTGCAGACGTCGACACAGGCAGCCCATCCCTCTCGGAGAAGGGTACGTCCATCGCCCCGAGCTCCGTCAACGGTGACGGCCTCAATCGCGCGGCGAGACGGCGGCTCATGCAGATCGAGAGACACCGAAACGCAATCAAGAAGGAGCTCGGCATACCCGCCGACTCGGACGAACGCCAGGCCGAGGTGGACAAGCTGCTGGCGGAGTGGACCGCGCAGTTCGACGAGAAGGCGGAAGTCCGGGCGGCCAAGAAGCAGGCCAAGAAGGAATTGGGTAGAGGCAAAAGACAGGGTAAGCTTCTCACAGGACGGAACAGTTATGAGAAGCAGAAGCAGATAAAGAAGCAGAAACGAAAAGAAGCCCTACGGCTGCGGCAGGAGGCCGGCTCGGGGACAAGCTAGCCTCGCTGAGGCTGGATTTTCCGTCTGCGGATCAGGGGAAGTCGTGAGGCATTTTGGGACATGACGAGTGGAAGAGAAGGAGAAGAAAATGCATATGCATGTTGGCGTCTAGCGGGTATTTCGGGCGGAATGGAAAACCAAAAGTGAACAGCGAGCAAAAGCACATACACCACATCGAGCATGTGTTCGTGGTATTGCCGGACCTTATACACCAGAGGTCAGCAACAACGTTCAGGCTGGTTTTCTTTACGTTACTCAATAGTATGGTAATGTACAGTGCCTAGGGGAGATGGTCAACAGCGAACGCTCCCAGTCAGCCAAAACGCCCATTTCAAGAGCGTATCAATAGCCAAATCAGGGGGAATTGCCTTCAGCAACCCTCCCCTTAATAATCCTACATATATCCCTTTCTCGTTCACCCTTGTGATCACGCCTTCTTGTTATCCTCCTCGTCCTCCTTCTTGTTCTTGCTCTTCTCGCCGTCCCAGACCTCCTTGACCTGCTCCGCAATCAAGTCCCCCAGGCCCTTGCCCTCGGCCAGCGCCTTGGCGTGCTCCTCCCCGCGCTTCGCGTCCCAGTCCTCGGGCTCGCTGCCGAACCACAGCCTCTGCACGAGGTTCCGCTTCTGATACTCGAGAGCACGCATCTGCTCCTCCGTCAGGCCCTCGCGGCGCATCCGCTCCTCGCGCAGGAGCTGCTTCGTCCTCTGCGCCTGCTCGGGCAGGGTCGTGGGGAACAGGGCGGAGAAGCGGGCGCCCACGCGCTGGTAGATGGACTGGCCCGTCCAGTCGTACATGAGCTGGTTCGTCGAGGCGGAGAAGATGCTCGAGTGCATGAAGAAGCGCCAGTCCATGCGCCGCGGGGGCACCACCATCATGATGGGGGAGAGGACCGCTGCGGCGATGCAGAAGTTGTGGACCAGGGGAGGGGTCCCCATGAAAGGCGCCGCCGCCTCGGGCTTGGGATTTGTCGAGTCGGACATTTTTCCTTTTTCTGTATTCTTTTTGTCGGTCGTTCCTGAGGTTCTCGACACGAGGGGGTATTCGGAAGAGTCTGTCGAATTGGGATTCCTTGAAGGACGGACAAGGACTCGACGTTCGAAAAATGCGCTGTCGAAGGTTGAGGCTCGAACCTCAGCTGGTGGGAGCGCGGTGCTTGGTAGGTAGAGTCAATGACCCGACGAAAGCTATCGATCGCGGGTGCTGCCAATGGGAAGTTTCCAGGCGCCAAAAATTCAGGTCGCGCCAACGGCGCCGGCCAAAGTGGGGCCGGGCGAACCCGCAATTCGGCATCCGGGGTCTTCCTTTCAAGAGTTCCAGGTTGGCTTCTCTTAGCGGTAGGTTGGTCCCTCACAGCGAAACGAATTCTTTTGGAGGTACAGACGAGCTACTGTGGTTAAATGTTTTGTCATCATCTCGAGATGTCGCCTCTAATCAACTTTTCCCCTACAAAAACGCCTGCAAGTACAAGTGAAAGCAACGCACAACTTTTCTTTGTTTCAAGCCTACTTTTGAACTCCTTCTCCAGATGCAGATTGAGATGCGTTGACAGAACCCAAGATAGATGCCTCGTCCTGCCACAGGTGCGCCCCGGTCTCCTTCAGCAACCGCACGCACTCCTCGTTGCCCGTCTTCTCCGCGAGGTACAGCGGGGTGTTGTTGGCGCGGTTCCGCGCGTGCACGCTGGCGCCCCTCGTCAGCAGCTCGCGCAGAATCTCCAACTCGGGACCGACCGCCGCTAGATGCACCGCCGTGTTGCCCGCGTAGTCGGCCATCTTGAGCAGCTCGAGCTGGGCGTCGTTGTCCAGGATCTCCTTCACGGTCCGGACATCGCCGTTCCGAATGGCGTAGCCGAGGACAGTAAATGCCGATTCTGACGCCGTTAGTCGCGCCACGACCGAGTCGAGGGAGCCAGATGGATGCGAAAATACCGGGAGTGCCATTTCGGTCATTTCGCCGCGGAGCGAGTGGGACATGCGCGCGCTGACCTCGGCCGTCGAGAGGTTGGGCACCGCGAGCAGGTACGACAGCTTGGTCAGCGCCGCCTCCGCCGTCAGGTCCAGGCCGAAGATGACGCCCGCGCGGCCGAGTTCCGTCCCGGGTCCGTAGACGGGCGAGACGAAGCCGCTCATGCACTGACTGACGTTGACGACGATGACGCCCCGGTCCACGGCGGCCTTGATGACCTTTGTCAAGCTGCCGTCGATGCCGCTGGGGGCGTTGCCCATGCCGAACGTTTCCAGGATGAGGCCGCGCAGGTCCGGAACCCGCAGGACAGAGTCGAGCATCTCGGGCCTGATGCCGGGGAAAACTCGAAGACAGGCAACGTGGGCGGTGTCGAGGTGCTGGGTGACCTGGAGCTCGGCGATTCTGGTCGGCCTCAGCACGATGGGCCAGTTGACATCAATGCCAAGTCCGTTGACCTTGGCCAGCGGCTCGCAGTTAGGGCTGGCGAAGGCCTCGAAAGCGGCGGACGAAACTTTGCTTGTTCTGTTGCCGCGGAACAGCTTGTGGTGGAAGAAAAGGCCGACCTCGGGGATGACAAACGTTCCTGCGATAATGAGCGAGCCCAACAGGTTGTCGACGGCGTCTGACTGAAGCGCAAAGATGGAGGCTTGAGAGCCTGTAAGAATGACCGGCTTGCCGAGGTCAGAAAGCATAAAGGAAAGAGCCGAGGCCGTGTACGAAAGTGAGTCGGTGCCGTGCAAGACAACGAAACCGTCAAAAAGGCGGTAGTTCTCCCTGATGGTCTGGGCGATTTCCGTCCAGCCTTCGGCCGAGATGGAGCTGGAATCCAGCAGAGGGGAGAATTCCAGCACGCCGTAGCGGATGTGACGAGAGTAGGCGCTGGGGGGTGTCCTCAAGCTGTCGAGAACAACCTTCTGCCCGTCCTTGTAAGCCTCGAGCTGGACTAGACACTGTTAGTGAGAAGCATCGCGACCCAGTGAAATGACGTAGTAGTGAAAGGAATTCGGCCGCGACTCCAATCTCATCAAGTGATCCCGTATCCTTATTACTCCTCTTTTCTGGACTCAACACGCCATTCGTAACCGGCACCTCGTCATTACGCTCTCATGTACCCTTCGTGCAATGCCCCCGGGATAACCTACTTTGCGGCGACGACCTGTCGTTGAACGAGGGGCGCGGGGCCATGGCATTCTTCAAGAAGCCTCCGATGGGCTTGAGTCCGTCCGCGGTGGGCTGCATGCAAATGGTGCCGCCCG
Organism: Colletotrichum tropicicola; assembly: GCA_025962755.1. NCBI lineage: Eukaryota > Fungi > Ascomycota > Sordariomycetes > Glomerellales > Glomerellaceae > Colletotrichum > Colletotrichum tropicicola. The sequence continues at coordinate 89,587 of JAOWMA010000171.1, read as the reverse complement.
TCATGATTACGAGGACTCGGGACTCCGGGTAGTTGGACTCCGGAAGGAGCCGCTCGCCGGCGGATTCGAAGGCCATGTTGTGTGAGGGTGTCGAGCAACGAAGTGAGGCTTTGCCAGACAGAAATGCAACCGCAAACCAGATGGAAGTTGAAATTGAGAGTTTGTCAGTTGCCGACGCCTCCACAGATAAGTTGAGGGGCACGGGGTCGGTATGGAGGGGCAAAGGCTTTTTTGTATGGAGAGCAACACGGCAACGGCTGGGCCAAGTCATGGGGTTGTGCAAAAATTTGTAAATTTTGTCTAATGGGGGCGGTTGTGAGAACCATGATGAGCGGGTTAAGGTAGCGATGGTGAAAGCACGGAAGTGGAGACGGATGAGCGAGTCAAACAAGTCATTTGCGGGATGGCAAGTGAGGAATGGTACATGGAAGAGCATGTGGTGTCCGGCGCGCGGTAACTGCTGGTTGGGTCTCTTTAGCTGGCATTAGGTTAATGCGGTGTTGGCGATCGAGAATCCAGCGAGATAAGGAGGGACACGGGAATGCGGGCAAATATTTAACGTTGCCCCGCGCATTGTGAAGAGGCTCCTTATCGCGATAAGACAATGTGGTTGAGTTTTCGCTGGACAACTTCCAGGTTGAGTTGAGTCGTGTAAGGTATTGCGGGGAGGAAATGGGAGGCGCGAATCCGATAACGGATGGTGGATAGAGCCAACGATGGGGTAATAATTAAGTAACAGAACGGCCACAACGGCAGCGTGACCTTTGTTGAAGCCGGGCATGGCTGGTCTAGACACCTCGATGAGGGGCACTCGCTGACCACAGGTGGCTGAAATGGTGGTGAAGCTGGATCAAATGATACCTAGAGCGCAAAAAAAATTATAGCCAACTTACTCCTTGTTGCCGTTGAGAAATAGGTACATCTTCCTCAGGCTGGTCGTGATTCTGCATGGCGACTTTGTTTACCTACCTAGCTAGGTACCTAACTAAATGCTGTGGCATCAATTGAAATGCGACTGCTATTGGTTGCAGGACTTGAGGATCGGATGATGACGCATGAGCCTTGCTTAGTGCAGAAGGGCAGGGGGGGGGACCAAAAAAAAAAGACGTTCCAGGGGTACGTATCGTTTGGAAGAGAGAGCCTCTTAGCCGTGGATTTTCCGTTCGAGTTCCCGCCCTGTCGCGCTGGTCTGGAGCTTGATCGGAATTCTGCCACATCCACCGCCCAAACACCAGTCCATCTCCGAGTTGGCAGGCCGGAGACAGCAACCACGATAGCTCCTTCCACCGACCATCTGCGACGACAGCCACACATGCCGGCCGCGAGATAAACACACTGTCTGGCTGTCGAGCTCAGCAATGCCATTCCTGCCGACTGCCCACCTCCGCTAATCACCCTTCCCGTTCAGACGGTCACCAGCGAGCACATCAATCTTTCACGCGATCGGCGCATTTCGTCGCGCCGCGCATTCATCATGGAGTCCAGCGCACCAGACAGTGGAGCATCGCCTCGAACTTTTGCGATCCAGCACCAGCGGCCCAGAACGAGCTTCGTGGGATGCTCGCGAATCACCGACTATGAGCTCCTGGGCAAGCTGGGGGAGGGCACTTTTGGGTAAATCCTCTCCAAGGATATTGCATCCCGTTCCACGCTAACCTGTACTTTGCAGTGAGGTTCACCGCGCGAAGTCTCGGAAGACTGGTGCCCATGTCGCCCTCAAAAAGATCATCATGCATCACGAGAAGGACGGGGTATGTCTAGTGTCTTGATGGCGCCAATGTATACGTCGCAGACGTCTAACAGAGCTCAGTTCCCGATCACGGCGCTGCGAGAAATCAAGCTGCTTAAGCTACTGTCACACAAGAATGTCCTGCAACTAGTGGACATGGCCGTCGAGCATCCCCAGAGAGCCAGTAAGTCGCTGCTCAGTCACTCGTCTCGGCATCAGGAATTCCTGACCCGAATTGTCACAGGCGACAAGCGCAAAAGGCCAATCATGTACATGGCCACGCCCTACATGGACCACGACTTGTCTGGTCTCCTTGACAACCCGTCTGTTCAGTTCACCGAGCCTCAAATCAAGTGCTATTTGCTGCAGCTTCTGGAAGGACTGCGGTATCTGCACGACAACCACATTCTGCATCGAGACATGAAGGCCGCCAACCTTCTCATCAACAACAAGGGTATCCTGCAAATCGCCGATTTTGGTCTGGCGAGACACTATGAGGGACCTACGCCCAGACCGGGTCACGGCGCTGGCGAGGGGAAACGAGAATATACCGGTCTCGTTGTCACTAGATGGTACAGGCCACCGGAGCTGTTGCTTCATCTGAAGAAGTACACAACGGCGATCGACGTATGGGGTGTTGGGTAAGTATCCAAAGGGCTTCTAGCACTTTACTGTAACGCTGACCTGGTACCAGTTGCGTTTTCGGAGAAATGCTGATCGGTAAGCCCATCCTGGCGGGCGAAAGCGATACTCACCAACTCGATATCATTTGGGATCTGATGGGATCGCCCACTCCCGAGAATATGCCTTTATTCAACACGCTGCCTGGCGCCGAAGCGGTCTCGCCGCGCTCGCGGCCCGGAAGCATCTCTACCAAGTTCAGAGAATACGGGTCGGGTGCCATTTCCTTGCTCAAGGAGCTACTCAAACTCGACTGGCGGACTCGCATCAACGCCGCTGATGCTCTCAACCACCCATACTTCAAAATGGCCCCTATGCCAGCTGATCCCGGCGACCTGCCCAGTTTCGAGGATAGTCACGAGCTTGACAGGCGCAAGTTTCACGACCGCAAAGCCGCTCTCCCGCCAGCGCCCAAGGGCGGGACTGTGGGCATTGGGCCGGACGCACACGGCGCTAATGCCGGGTTCAACAATACCGACGCCTACAGCAACCGCAACGGCGTGAACGGCAACCGCCACCCGAATGTGCCTGGTGGTCACAGGAACGGTGGCGGCGAGGAGCGTAGACCTGCGTGGCAGCGCGACCGTGGCTTACCGCCGAGGCCGCCTCCACCCGAGTATGCCAACGGGGGCCCCGTGGACCGTGATGGCTATCGCGACAGAGATCGCGACAGACGACCGAGGAGTCGGGGAGCAAGAGGGCCAGAAGTGGATACCTATATTCCGAGTTACGGCAGAGACGAGGCCGCAAGACACCGGGATGATCGGCCTCCTCGCGAGCGTCGCCGTAACAGTAGAGACGAACGCTGGCACGATCGGGACTGGGATCGTCGGACACGAAGCCGCAGCCGGTCCCCCATCAGAGATCGGGACCGGGATCGAGACATGTACCGCAGATAGTATGGCGGGCTGTACGACAAGACAATGTAACAACGGAAGGCAGGGCAGGCGAAGTACAGGGACAGGCGTTTGAGGGCGTGCGGCAATTTCCCGAACAAGGTTGGCATTAAAGAGATTCCCAGGAAGTGACAGCTTCCATGTGCTATAGGGTATATTCAAGAATGCCTCAATGACAGGATCAAATTTCTGAATCGTCGTCGTCCTCCTCGTGAATTGTTTGCGACCAAAGTCCAGGCGTCCTCCTACGTCGCTTAGGAGGTGGCTTGTTCAGTAGTTGCCAATCGGTCTCGTAGGAAGATGAGTCCTCCGTCTTGCCGGTGCCCGGCCGCTCTGATGAAGGGGTTGATGGCGCAGGCGTCGCAGGCGGGCCTTGGTACCTTCTGTCATGCATGCCCAGAACCGTAGTGATGATGCCGGAGGTGCATGACATTGTTAGTCCGGCCACGATGCCGATACACGCGCCGCAGGCCAGCTACACATAGAATTAGTACACAGGCATTTGGCGCGGCTGATTTCAGTAAACCAACAAAGGTGTATAGAGGCTGTGAGATGAGATGTCGGTCAGCAAGGTATCAGCTACGGCGACTTCCAAGGGATATTTAGCTTACCTGGAGACTGGCTATGAAGTCCATGACAGCTTGGACCCATCCAACGATGTATGAACCCATCAGAATGAGGGGCGAAAGCAATATGAGAACGCAATTGATGAACAGGGCTACCGGCTTCCATGCTAGTTTCATAGGAAAGGTAATAACGGCAGTGAACATGCCGGACGTATATGATACCCAAGCCATCTTGCTGCGCGTGAAGGACAGACTCGAGAGCGTGGCTGTAAGTAGGTGAAGAGCTGCAGCTGAGTTGAAGTTGGGCCTCTGTCGTCTCACCACATAGCAGTTGGGGCACAATCTTTGGAGCTGAGGAAGGGAAGTTGCTCGGTTGAGGAGCGGATGGATGCAAAGGTGAATGAGCGTGATGATGGTCAGGTCGAAGGATGGCTGGCTAATGAGACGGACTGGCGCGCATTCCAAGCTTCCTACCGGAGGAGTCTGAGCTGAGAGTTGATACGACGACGGGAGGTGCGTAGGCGAGAGAGCTGGTTGACTGACTTGCACCAGCTGCAGCTCTCAGCGTGCCAAGCAGGTATCAGACGGCCCCTTCAGAGTACCTTAGGTAGGTACCTACCTCAGTACCTACCTACCTTACCTTAGTGTAGGTAGCTAGGTGCCTAAGGGACCTGAGTTGGATCAGGCCAGGGGGCGCCCAATTTAAGGTGCGCGCACTGACCAGGTCGAGGTGTCGGCTAAGCGGGGGCCCATAGGTACCCAGTCCTCCGCCTCTATAAATATGCGACAACGAGTACCAGTCTAGCAGAGCTTATCTGGCTGCCACTGCCCCACTGATTGTTTTGGCACTCATCAGTTGCACCCCCCCCTCCACACACACACCTCGCCCGTTGTTGAACTGACCTCTCATCCAATGTTCACACAAACACAGCGAATCAGCCGCCATCTGCTCATCGTCACCACACCTGGCCGCGACTGACACCCGACATCTTTTCACGACACAGCAGCCGCCCCGAATTGTCCCCTTTTCCTCCCGCGCAACCCCGTCGCTCTTTGGGAGACTGCGATAGTCACCTTGCAACCCCGCCATTTGGCATCCTTCTGCAATCGCGCCTTACCTAACCAGGATCGCACATATACGCCAGTCGCAGCAGGTTGCCCGACGTGGAAGACTGGGACCCCTCCCGCGCCTTGGACGTTGGACTGCCGCCGAATCACTGCACTGCACCTCTCTTGCCGCGCTCTCGCTGCACCACCGCACCAAAGCCCAACCGGCAAACCCGCAACGTATCGCACCCGCACCGCACCGCGTGCCGCCTCCGCTGAACGTCGCCCGCCCACTTGCCTGAATAGATCCAGGCTGGACTCGGCCTGGCCAGCTCAGTCACCCCGAACCACACACCCCAGACCAGGCTGTCGTGTCCCACCCGACGAACAATTCTGGAAGAAGCAACGACAAAATGGGCAACAACCCCTCGTCGTCGTCCAAGCCCGCCACGCCTGTCTCATCCGCCTCGGCCTCCCACGACTCCCCTAAACACCATCATCACCACAAGAGGGAGTCCAAACACATCATCCCGCCTCGGTCCGCCGAGCGAGTCGCCGCACCCCCCGAACCCTCCCTTACTCAAGCTCAGGGCTCCACGATTAGCAAAGGCCCCAAGCCTCTCCAGGCCATCCCCATCTCAAACTTCACCACTGGCTCGCCCTCGTCGAGCTCGAGTACCTCCGTCCCGCAACCGAAACCCCCCGAATCCAGACACATCATCCGCGATGAGCCCAGCAAGCCCGTAGACGTACCAAGCGCCCCGACCGAGTCCTCCTCCCTCAGGTCGCATTACTCCGCCCACATGATTGAACCAGCCTTGGTCTCCAACAACAGTGTGAACGACATGTCGTACATCACTCGCCCTCCCCGTCTGCCGCTCCCCATCGAGGAGGAGATCCACACCCCCGGCTCGCCCATCATCGCCCCGGCCGACGCCGGCGAGGCAACCGTCGCGGAAGTCGAGACCCTCGATTCGGATGGCATGACGAGGAAGTCGTCGGCGCTGAGCACGACCACCGTCGACGAAGAGGACGGCGAGGAGTTGATCGTCGACAAGACGCGCCCTACGGTGCCGACTCGTCTTGAATGGCGCAGAGGCGGAGGCAAGATCTATGTCACGGGAACCATCTTCCAATGGAACCGCAAACAAAGACTACATCCTGTGTGAGTTGCACTTCTGCAGTTTTGGTTTTCGCCCCCCAGCGTTACACCTGTGGTTCCCTGGTGGTCTGAGAATCCAGCCACCGGCAGCTGTGCCCTTTGTGGAGTCGGCCTTGTCCATGCTACACCATTCAACTACACGTCATGAAGCAAGCTGACGAGACTGTGTTGAACAGCGACGGCCAGCCTGGCGTATTCGCCGCGACGGTACACATTCTTCCGGGAACACACCATGTCAGATTCTTGGTGGACGGAATCATGCAGACCTCGCCCGACTTGCCGACAACCGTGGACTTTGGAAACAACCTGGTCAATTTCATAGAAGTCAGCGCTGATGACCTGCCGGCGAAGGCTCCCGTGGTGCCTGGCCCGGTTCCTGCGCCCGGTACGGTTGCCAGTGACCAGACTGCGCCCAAAGCCTTGGCGTCGCAGGTTGACGAGCAGCCGAAGCCACCCAGGGGCAAAGAAGTGCCCTCGCCCAGTCAATACTTCCACCAAATACCAAAGTACCTGGTGGACTTTGACCAGCCTGAAGACTCGCCGGCATATCAGTACGCGGTGACAGCTATTGAGAAGCTGCCGACGCCCCCAAGTTTGCCGGGCTTTTTGGGCAAGCCCATCTTGAACGCTGCGGTCCTCATGAAGGACGACAACAGTGTGCTAAACATGCCAAACCACACCGTCCTGAACCACCTTGCCACCAGCAGCATCAAGAACAACATCCTGGCGGTCTCGGCCACGACACGCTACAAGAACAAGGTTGGTTTACGCTTTGACCAGGGTCTTCGCTCGCCGCTAACACGGGCATAGTATGTCACGACGATCATCTACAAACCCACGACAACAGACGAGTAGTCAAGGATTAGGCATTGGTGGATGTGAAGAACTTTAAGCGCGTGCAGCCGACTTTTAAGTGACAAGCAAGAGATTGTCACTGGGCCGGTTTTTGGCTAGCATGGACACACAGCCGTAGGAACCGTAGACGAAACGTGCAGGCCGTGTACGTCAATTGACCGAACAAATCAGTCTCTCCATTTGATATGAACTTCGTCTGTCCTAAAACGCTGCGTACACGAGCTGTCCTCGAGCGGCGTCCTGAAGCCCGTCTCGTACGCCAACAACCCGGCGTGTGCAATCATGATGCCGTTGTCGATGCAGAACCTCTCGTCCGTCGCATACACGCTGCCGCCTCTCTCCTTGGCCATCTCGCCCATCATCTCTTGTAGCCTCTCGTTACAGCCCACACCTCCGACGATCAACACCTGGTTGCTGCCGACGTGCGCCATGGCCCGCTCAGTAATCTCAACCAGCATGGCAAACACGGTCTCCTGCAGCGAAAAGCACAGATCTGCCGGCGTGAAAGTCTCCTCCCCCTTGGCCTGGCTCGCCTTCATCTGGCCCGCCAGGATATCCGCGCTCGCAAGAATGCCCGAGAAGGAACAATCCATGCCCTTTACCGCGTAGGGCAGCTCCAGCAGCCTGCTGCCCTTCTTGGCCAGCTGCTCAATGTTGTATCCCGGGGCCGGGTCGTTGCTGATCTCGAGGGTGCGCGCGAACCGGTCGAGGCAGTTGCCGACGGCGATGTCGAGCGTCTCGCCGAAAATACGGTACCGCTGCTCCGCGTACGCGATGACCTGGCTGTTGCCGCCGCTCACGTACAGCACCACGGGGTTCTGCGCGCCCGTGATGGTGCGTCCCATCTCGATGTGGCCGACGCAGTGGTTCACGCCGACGAGCGGCTTGTCCCACAGCAGCGACAGAGTCCGCGCGGCGACGGCGACGCTGGTCAGCGGCGCGCCCATGCCGGGGCCCTTTGTGAAGCACACGCAGTCGACGTCGGAGACGGAGACGCCGGCCTCGCGGAGAGCGCGGCGGGCAATCTGGACGAAGAAGGAGCGGTGGTGCTTCGCCGTGTCCTTGGGGAGGAAGCCCTGGCCCGGCGGGGAGACGAAGGTGTGGCGGATGTTGGAGAGAATGGTGGACTCGGAGCCGTTGTGGAGCATGACTCCGATGCCGAGCTTGTTGGCGGAGCCCTCGCACCCGAGGGCGATGAGGCCCTTCTTCTTGGACATTGTCGCGGAGGTGTGCTTCGAGGGGGAGTCTGGCGGCGGCGGTTGCGGTGTCGCGGCGTCGGGGTTGAGGTCGGCGTCGTGGGTCCTCTTGAGGGGACGATTTTCGGTCATGGGGGGTTGGTTAGACGATGCAATGCAATAGGCTTTCTTTCCTACAGCGACTTGGTCTGTCTTCCTCTCCCCTCTCCACCTTGAGAGGTTCTCGTCGATCGACTTGCGCTCGGGCTCGAATGCCACGCAGGGTAATAATGCGCCGGGAGTCGTTCGTGCCAGTGACTCGACTCTTCTTCTCTCGTCGTCGGCTCTCCGTCGCTCAGGGACCAATGGCCGAGACGTCAAAAAAAGTTGACGTAGGAGGGGTAACGTCTGGTGGGATGTCCCTCGAAAATTGTGGAAAATTGTGGGTCTGATCTTTCAGCACCCCCCGGCCGCTCTTTGGTCCCCTGCGCGAAGCGCTGCCACAACCGTCTCTCCCACCGCACCGGACCCTTATGGCTGCTTGCGCCCGTGACACCCTAGCCGCAGTACCTGAGGCAGGCAGCCAGGCGTTAGGTCAACCTCGCGGCAAACGCCGTCTCGCGGCCGCGGATCCCAAGTACAGCAGCACCAGGAAAAGAAACCCGCACACGCACAGGAAACCAGAGCACAGAGATGGGACGAGTAAGGGTGTTTGGTGATCCTGCGCTCCGTGCTTCTCGGGCTCCTTCCTCCTCTTTTCCACCTTCCCGACCCCAAAGCTGGACGAACAGTGGCGGCGGTAGTCGTGGTGGTGGGAGCGTTTATTGCTCACACAAGTTCCTCAGGTAAGTAAGGTCCGACGCAATTATCCCCACACAACCCAGCCAAAGGCCTCGACAAGTGGACTCCTCTTTCACTACCTTACACAATTCTTTCTTTCGTCTCCCAGACTCCTCCTCTTCTGAGCTGCTTGCTGCGAAAACCCTCTTCCCCTCTTTTAGCCCTTCTGGCGGTCAATTTTTTTTCTTCTTCTTTGCTTATTTCCCCGTTTCCCGCTCGCCTGCATCTTGTGATCGCCAACGGATCTGCGGACACTGATCTGCCGAATCGGGTGGTCGGGGGAGACGAAGGTATTCGGTCTGCTGACAGTAGCCGACCACCCACGGCGGAAACAATCTCTACTCCTCCCCTTCCTCCTCCCCTCCCTCGACAGGCTCTCTGTTGAGGCTCGTTGACAGCTTCTTCAAGATTCGAGCCGCTACAATTCAGCTGCCGCCGACTAGGCCGCCCGCCCGAAGCAGCATGCCAAAGTGCCACACTGGCTGCGTGTCGCGAGCTCTCTCCGAGTCACATCATAACCAGCTCCCCGTTACAAACCACAAAAGATCGACACTCCCCAGAGCACCGCAAGCTCCTTCAAGCGCTGGATGGCCTCTGCTGCCTGCCGCACAAAGACGTGCAAGCCTCTTTTTGGCTACAGATCACAACTCTGAGCAGAGTCGCGCGCCACCAGCTGCTACCGCAGCTGACCACGACATCCATCTCCGCAGACTCCCAGCAAATGCGCAAGCAAATGCACCTGCTCTTTGCCTCGTCGAGATACAAGCAACACATCGCAAAAGGCTTCGGGCTTGAAGATCATTATTGAGCTTCTATTCATTTGGGTGGGGAATCTATTTCCTCTCCTTATGTCCCGCCGGGTCTCTAGCCAGACCTCCGCCTACCACACCACACCACCTCGCCATGCTTCCTTTACGTTCATATACTTTACATGTGGGAGCCTCCGCGACCCAAAACGCCACGCCAAACCAACCGTCCTGCCTGCCTCCAGGCCCTCCTTACAAAACCAAAAAACAACCAAACACCTTGGGTATACAACATGTCATCCGAGGATGGGGAGAAGAGAACCTCACGAGGGCGATGCCTGAGCTGGTGCCGCCGGAGGAGCCTGGGGCGCCTGCGGCTGTGACGGCGGCGGCGGCGGCTGTTGCGGCTGCGGCTGCGATTGTGGAGGTTGCGGTAGTGCCGGTCTGCTGCCAGCGACCCCCGCGGCCTGCGGAGGCACTTGGCCGTTGACCATACCCTCTTGCGGTAGTTGCCGCCTGGGGTACACGTACTGCGACAAGGGGATCGTGGCGCGGAACTTTAGTGCCCGGGTGTCAAATGGATCGACCTCATACACGGGCGTCTCGTCCTCGTCGTCGTGATCATACTTCCACCGATCCGAGTACTCCTCACCCTCCATCCTTGGTGGTGTTGTCATACCCCGACGGTCTATCCACAACCGGTTCAACCGACCTATACGGCGACGGAAGGCCGGTTGGCTATTGGACGGCTTTTCCTTACCGCCCGCGGTGAACTGGAATATTGACGACATGTTGCCCTTCTCGACGATGGGCTCCGTCTCATCAACAACATCCATGGCATCGGACTCGGACGAGGTCGATGCCGGAGGTGTCATCAGATATTGGGTCTTGGCAGGCCGGAAGCTGGTCTCCATGCCTTGTTCCTTGACCGGCGATAGGGGATCTCGGGTGAGATCCACATGGTTTTGGTTCCACTTCCGGTGGTTGTGGACCTTACTCTCAACGTCCGCACGCAGCTCGTTCTCCTTCTCGGCAAGCTTATCTGCGAGCTGTAGAAGGTCCGCCTCCATGGAACGACCATCTGGTCGGACAGCAATACGAAGGTGGTTGCCCGGGGGTCTCTGCAGGGCAGGGGCCTCTGCCGGCTTCTTCTTCTGCGGCTGCGCGCGGTCAGCGTTCGCCTCAGGGCACCCATCAGACGGCGGGGCACGTACCTTTTGGTTGATGAGGTCGTCGTCCTCGGTTTTGATACCAAGCTTGACCTTCATCTCCTTGAGCTTGGCGCGTTGCTCGAAGATCATGCGGTCCAGGTTAAGGACTTCACGTTTCAACATCTCACGCTCATACGAGTGAATAATGAGTTGACGCCCATCCTCGAGCTCCTTGCGGAGTCGTTTGAGTTTTTCGGCGCTCTGGACGTCTCTCTGTCTCGTCTTTCGCGTTTGCCTGGCTTCGCGACGCCTGAAGCAAACATAGGGATCGGCCTCATCACTTTCTTGGTGCGTCTCGAACTTGACAGTGGGGTGCAGGGGTTTGTTGCCGGTTGCTTGCCGGCGCGACTTCCAGTGTTCGTACACGTGCTTAGCATGCGCCAACAGTTTTTGAGTGCCAAGCTGGCTGAGTGAGGGCACCATTATGTCGTAGCCGACTACGGTGTTATCAATAGCGGCAAAGGGGGCTTGTTCTGAGGCAGTCTCCTCGAAAACCTCCATGATGCGCTCGAAGTCATCTTCAGAAAGCTGAGAGGCGACAGTTTTCTTGGTGGAGTTATACTGCTTCAAGAACTCATCATCCTCTGTTGTCATGTCATAGGACACGCCTATGCATTCTTCGACGGTTTGTGAGAAGCGAATATAGGAGGTGGGTTGTTGAAAATGACTGGGATAGAGCTGATCATAGTTGATCTGGCTCTCCTGGGGAGGCGGGACTGGAATTTCCTGATCATTGCTTGTTCCCGCCTCCTTGAGAATGGATTGAAGATGGTACTCCTGCGGATTCAAGGTCAGTATGCCGCTGTGTCGCCGGTGACGTGAAGGTAAGTTGGCCGGGATGCCAAGACATGTCACATGATCCAGTCACGTGATATCTGAGTGTGATATGGGAGGGATGTGACTCACGGTTTCCTCAGCTGCCTCAACACCAGTCGCGATTTGGGACTCGGTGGTTAAGGATTCGTACTCGCTGGGATCGATATCATCCTCTCTGAGCACCGGAAGCAGCGTCTTGACGCTCAACTTCTTGACTCGGACTTTCCTGGTCGACATGGTGGCGGGTGGGGGGTGGAAGGCGGAAAGCCAGCGGAAAATCCGCAAAAAAAGTCGATCAAGTCATAAATGGGGTCATGCGACGGGGGCTTTTGGGGTTTTGAAGGATAAAAATTGTGGTTGTGGTGTCTGTTTTGATGGTCGAACTGTCGCTGCTTGATGAGGTGACGTTGAGATGCGTGCGAAGAATTTTCGCTTCCAGTCGCAAAAATCCTGCCTTCGAGGATTGTTTTGGAGTCGTGTCAAGTACCTGTTGTAGCAAAATGCGCTGCACGGGTACTTCGTAGACGCTCGGACCAGCAAACCGGATCGGAGTTGGGCAAGTGGACTGGCCGACGCTCTGGAGCTGTAGAGTGCCAGCCCAAAAAGCGCCTGAAAAAAGGGGAAGGCCTAGGTCACGTGCCGCGCCTGCCTAGCCGTATGGCCAATACAACGAGTGCACGGGAGCTCGAGATTCATGACTTGAGACGAAAAATTGCATCTTCCCGGAAGAATATCACAGAACCATTCCACGCCTCCTTCTCTGCTTCGCGCATCCTCCCGAAACTCAAATGTGGTGGTGATACATTTGACACTCTCGGCCGTTCACGTCGTACGTCCATCAAAGCCAATGGCGGATGGTGACTTAATCCAGAAGTGGCTCGTGCGCAAACATCTCCCCAGTGGGTTCGGTTTAGCTGCCCGAATCCAATCGCCCAAGCCAATCAAGAGCGTGGTTGGCTGCCTTACCTTGGGGTTGCTTGGCTTGACCTTCCCGCACCGTAAATGTACTTAGCCTTGCGCTTGCAAACCTCCTACTCCCACTGCACCTCGGCGAACCCCACGGCGGACCAGCGAATCTCGAGCTCGACAAAAGCCCACCTGCGACAACCGACGACGACCCCGAAATCGAGCCCGAATAGTTTCTGCATCACCGTAGCTCCCCGCGAGATTGACCGTCCGAGTTCATCAACATGGGCAACACTACCAGCGCGGTGTTGGACAACATTGTCCAGGGGTCCAACTGTGAGCCCCTCCCCCGCAGTCGACTTCTTTGTCGCACAGACTTGCGCGTGCTGACGGACAGGCAGTCGACAGAGAAGAGGTTGACCGTCTGAGGAAACGTTTCATGAAGCTTGATAAGGCATGTCTTCATCCTTGCAGTCCCTGGTGACTTTATTTCTTGTCGCGCGCATCTACACCCCATGCCGGAGGTGGCTCCTTGCTGACCGACTCTCCTGCAGGACAACTCTGGCACGATCGAGCGAGATGAGTTCCTCAGCCTTCCGCAGATTTCCTCCAACCCGTTAGCCACAAGGTACGAGACGTCGCGAAAATTCTTGATCGTGACAAATGACTGAGCGGCTGCCTCCCGCAGAATGATTGCTATTTTCGATGAGGACGGCGGCGGTGACGTCGATTTCCAAGAGTTCGTTTCGGGTCTCAGTGCTTTCTCGAGCAAGGGCAACAAGGAGCAGAAGCTGCGCTTCGCCTTCAAGGTGTACGACATCGACCGCGACGGGTACATCAGCAACGGCGAGCTGTTCATCGTGCTCAAGATGATGGTGGGAAGCAATCTTAAGGACCAGCAGCTCCAGCAGATCGTCGACAAGACCATCATGGAGGCAGATCTGGACAAGGATGGCAAGATTAGTTTTGAGGAGTTCACCAAGATGGTGGAGAACACGGATGTCAGCATGAGCATGACCTTGGGTGAGTTTGAGGCCCCCTTTTTTCGCGAAGCTTGGTTTCGGGAATTTGTGAACAGCGGAACTAACGTGTGTATCGCAGACACATTCTAGAGTAGAGCATGGTGGCGGCGCGCACATCAGGATCATGAGACATGAATTGCAACACTGTTCTAGGTAGACATACACCATTACCCCTCAGGCGGCACTGCGGGCGCCGTGTTGGTCTGAATTGAAGCCTTTCTCAGTTTTCAAGCTCAAGTTCGAATGTTTAGAGGGGCCAGTTGATCATGTTTTAAGATCGATAATGTGTTTGCAGTAACATGTCGCTGGGGCAAGGAGCCAAAGTGCAAACACAGCCATCGAACTTGCTCGTGTTGCCAGTCCACCAGTGGGCCCAGAACGATATACTGCTTCTGCTTCTGCACCTCCTCGATTTTACCGACTAATCAGTCACGCCTATCTGAAATGGTGACAGCTTCGGCGTTATGATGTTATGAATATAGACGCTGAGGCGGGAGCTGACAGGGACATGCGTATAGGAATGACCCGCAGCCGCACGACCATAACTATCCTCCAACGACACCAAGCGAATGTTACTACCACAGCAACATGAAATTCAATCACCTTCTGGAAACTTATCCGGTTTTGTCTCAACGACTCGAAATACCTGGCTCGGTTCCCGGTCGGCAAACCGAGTAGACGACCTCTCGCAACCTCAATATCCTTTGTGAAAACTTTCCCTCACTGTTCGACGTGGCTTGTTGCCCCTGTTCCTGAAGGCCTGTAGCTCTCATTCTGGGCCAGAACAGGTGGTCGTCAAGGCTATTGGACGTGACGCTCCGCCATTGTGAGGCTCATGATGCCCAATATTAATATGGTGATATGTCACAGGCAGCGTCGGGTGATGCGAAACCGGCATAGACCCTCGCCTCGAACTTAATGGTCTTCCTCGCACGACCTCCTTTCAGTGTGCAGGTCATCCTTGTGGCATTCGGTGGATAACACTACGGATACTGGACGGTGATTCCAGCCTGTATATGGCCACATAACGAGTTCGGAGGTTAAATTCTGATTGGCGAGGTTACTGTGTCGACAGGGCGGCAGATTTGGCGGGCACGGTTTGCCTGTCACCGTGAAAGGCCAACGATAATTGGAAGGAAACGATCTCTCAACCCGCGATCATACTGAATGTGAATTCATCACATGCGCAAGGATATGCCGACGGTCAGCTTCCGCATGCGCACGTAGACTGGAGATATGAGGAGCAGACCACGTTGTGGTAGCGGAGCAGGGGAAAAGAATATGATGGCGTAGTTCTCCGGGGTCTTTGCAGTGAAGGACCAAGTTCTTGAAACCATTTTCTGCTTTTCTTTTGGGAAATATCCGTGGAAAACTGACCAGCCGCTAGTTTTATACGCATGCATATAGGCTATGACACAGAGCGTCTACTGAGCATGAGGGTCTCCTGGTCTCCCTGTCAATATTTGTAACTCTTGGAGGTTGAAGAGTATTGCCATGTAACCCGTGACGGTCATCTGAAGACGGTGTGTGAACATTGCTCCCAGGTGGTTGTTTTCCTGTTGTCTCCCCCGAGTACCAGACAATCCAAACGCTTTGAAAGGCAAAGGCCTCCTTTATGAGGTAAAGAGTGACTGGAACAATAAATCTGTCATTCAGATGTCGTCTGCCGCAATACAACCAGCGACTCGTGCGCTTGGATTAAGTACCATGCCGATCTGAGTGAGTCCAAGCTTGCATCATTGCCTCTGTGTGCATTGCATGTCACCGGGTGGTGTCTGATTGACTATAGGAGGTCTCGCAGCTTCATAAACCCAGATACTCCGCACGAGCTGGCTGTTGGTTTCCTCGACACGGTGGCTCTTCCAAGGATGTTGGTATGTTCTGATCCCGGAAGTTGCAACTCTCGTCAAAATGATAGAAGCCGAGCCAGCAAATAGCCAAAGGGAAAATACTTCAGGAGAGTTCTTCCAAATGACATACGGCAACTATTCCAGGTAAAGCAAGCTCCCAAATGTACTGTAACTTGATTCCCGGAGGTTGGCTCAGTCCGGTACGATAATTGTCGAAATACGTGTCGTGTATGACGCACCGACAGCAGCTCAATCTATACCCCTAATTGTACGCGTGTATTAAATTAAAGTGCCCAAGTGTTGACTGCTCTTACTAAAATGCCAAGAGACAGATATCTTCGCTTGGGAGTTTCAGCGCTGCGGCGACCTGGGCTATTCAAGGAAGCAGAAAGTACTCAAACAACTGTGCTCCATCACGAGAAGTTAGGGCCCACAATGATCACTATGATGACAAAAGCTTGTAACCACAAGTTCGAAGCTACTATTTTGAACTCGGTTGCCGTTCGTCACGTTCAGATGCTTTCTCTTCATTCTATCGTCACGTTCGGGTTGATAAACGCAAGCATTACATCGCGACCCCAGCAAGAAACCACATAATTAAGCTCAAAGCCATGGACCTCTTGTAAAAAATATTGAATCCCTGTGTAGGAGCTTTTTATTATCGTTGCGCAGATAATATGCGTCAAAATCTGCCCGAGGATGCAGTGTAGTCCGCTCAGAGCGATGGAATAGTGCGGTTTATTAATCCGAGTAGCTTAGAAGGTTCAATCCACCCTCCAGTTGAAGCTACAGGAAACTAGAAACAACAAAAGGCTGGACGACTGCTCGGCGAATATGACACTATAGCTAAAGGGCCGTCAACATCTGAATGCCCTCGGAATGGATTCCCCACAATGATGCATCCAAGCCGCCAATAATGCACCCTTCAACACCCTAGAATCGCTGGGTCCTGAATTGCTCATGGGCGGTAGTTCTGAAAATTTTACACTCAAACCCTTGATTCACTCGACTTCGTCACGAACACATCTTCGCCTGCTACCGATCAGACCTACCCGTTGCACTGTCCATATAGACTTTACAGTATTAGCTCCACCGGCACTCCCGGTCCAGCAAAATCACGAGGCAGACACCGGGTCAAGTTCTCTCGCTACCCCTGGGACTACCCTGTAGGTTGTGCCCAGGCCTCATTTCAGCGTATAAGTACTCCTGGGATGGCCTGATGTATTTGCGATGGGAGTAGCTGGTGCCAGACAAAATCCGGTTGATTTGGCCAAGAACAAGCACCCCGTACTGGTCGCGGCTAGTTTAGGGTTTTCCAGTAGCATGGTTATTGGTTCCGTGCGGCTGGGAACTGCGAAATGCCACGAACACAGCGGACAGCTTGTGGCCCGTGGGATTTAGGTGCGTGTCACCAGAAACCCTCCACCATGTCTCGCCTTTTGAGACGAGTTTGATTTCTGTATCTCGCTGAGGAGGACTTGGGGGCCGATGGCATTTGAACCCAGAGTGGCCAAGGACAGGCCGGCGATGCACGTCGTCGACGTACGTGCGACGGTTCCTGAGTGGGATACCCTTGCCTCCGATTTATCAATCACTGTGTTCGTCTGTTGCTGGGCAAGCGATAGCATGTGCGGCGTCGCCTTCCAGGTCGATGTGCGGGAAGATTGGCGGATGTCTCGGGAGTGCGAGACTTTTGAGATGAAATTGACCAAGTATCGTATCGTGGCTGGGAAAGTTCTGAACCACAAGGTGTTGTCGAATTGGGTTGAGATGACAGGTAGGCGGCCAACGGACGCCAGCCAACGGGCACCTGGCTCGAACGGATAGGAGGCTGATGAGTGGTGGTTTGTGGCAAAGCCGGTCCGAGTGGACCCGTCTACGGCCGGGACCCACTCCGGGTTTACCGGATCAGCGACCTTCTTGCTCGGGGGATGCAGGCAAGCCGCATGCGAGGAGCCGATTCAGGAACGGACTCCAAGAATGTGCATGTACGAGTACAAACAAACCAAGCCCCGTCGCTCCACAGTGGTTCTGTCGGTGCATGGATGGTCAGATCATGTCTGTCCACCAACAAGGGGACCTCTTTCGCCCACCCCTCGCATATCAGATCCCCTTGTCCCCCAAACGAGCGCGTGGTGGAGACGCGAGGCAGCTGGGAAAAGTGACCAGTCACTTTTGCCGATGTGCAACCAACACGAAAAGAGACATGCAAAACTTCCAACCCTGTCCCAACCATTCTCTCAACCATGGCACTGGGAAATTTTAGGGCGGAAAAAAAAAAAGAGGAGGCCCCAAGTGTCGAAAGCTACGCTGCTTAACTAGAAGAGGCCTAGCAGAGCAGCCCTAGAAGCAAGCATACCCGTACCTAGTCCGTCCCGCCCTGAACCTGTATCCCGCACTTGACGACACAGAAACAGGATGTTCCCGAGATCTGCACCCGCGGCTTGGATCCCGCGCGCCTTTCCCAGAGTGCTGGGCTCGCTCGGGGCGAGACAACGCTTATCTTGGGGGGAAGGGGGAAAAACAAAAGTCCACCTCAAGTAGGGATACGGCGGCCGCCGCTCGACCCAGGAATGAATTTGATCGCACGCGAGGCGGCACGGCCCAGACCCAGAGCGGAGCCGTCGCATATCGGAGCTGTTGGTAGATCTTCTTGAACGGGTGAGATATTCCACCCACCTCGCTCGACCCTTGAACAAATTTCGCAATCCTCGCCCAACAAGAGGCATTGCATTGCGTACGACGCCTGCCTGCCTGCCCGTGCCTCTCGGCCGGCAGCCCTGTTTCCAAGACAGCCAGGATGGACTCAGCCGTGTTTCAATATCTCCCTCGTTTGGCAACATAGGTCGCAAGGCCTCCCAGAGCAAAGTCAAGCCCCGGCGGGGGGGCGATCTGGGCACACTCTGTGAGTCGGATCATGCGCGGGACCAAGACAGGCGCCATACCCTATCCTGTCTCATCCGCCTTATCCCCCAGCCTCGTCTTGCAGCATATTTCTTTTTGTCATATTCTCCCTGGAGACGACAAGGGCAAGGCCGAGCGCAGCGGGAGGCGGGTTCTGGCTGGCTGGCTGGCAACAAGAGACACCAACCATTCCCGTTTTATGTATCACGTTGCGGCTCATCCCAACCCTCCTTCGATATATTGATACAGACGGATACACATCACAATATGTGCAACCCGCCGGGTTGGTGTGGCCTGTCAAACACCCCACCACCCAGCAAGTCCCAACCGGCCGGGCCCCCATGACGATGATCCCTCGCAACTCAGCCCGTCCAACAGCATCGAATCAAGTCGGCGCCTCCCCGCGCCTCGTCCAGCCTTCCTGCAAGGTTCCCGTCACTTGTCACATCGTGTCACATCACACCCCATGGCCGCTCTGTGTTACAGTATTTCAGTTTCCTCTGAATGTCGACAGCAGGCATTGTGGCGACTCCCTTGCTTATTTCCCGCGCCCGGCTGCGCTATTTCCATCCACCCGCCGGCCGGGGCCACGGTCACCGAGGCAAACGGCGACCGGGACGTATGAACCAAAGAAACCCGCCCCGGAGACTCGTTGCGAGAAGCTCCGAGGAAACTGGCGGCAGCTCTTCCAAGGAGGAGCGGAGGAGGAAGAGTCATGATAGGTCCGGCAATCCATCCAACCGCATAAGCTGGCAGTAAGTCGCAACTGCAAACGCCATTTCCGCAGGTCATGCATGCATGTGAACGGCCCGATGTCGGGTAGAATGAGAAGGGCGACACTACCCTGCATCAGCTCTCCTGCGAGGCGAGGCAGTCAGCCACCCATCACACAGACCTGCAAACGCGGCATCCTTTCCGTCTGACTCCTTGATCTGCCAGAAAGAGAGAAATGACCTGGCCGGGGGTGGGTGGCGGGGATACGATACGGATCACAAGCACGGCAGCTCAGGAGCAGCCCTCAATTGCCGCGGTCTGCAAGAAGAACCCGCCCTTCGATGTGTCGGGTTCACGATTGATGCCCGACCTGAGCAAATACCGAGAGAGGGGTAGGACAGAGAACGATGGGTTCTTGAATTGGATTAGCGGCCAAGGTCCCCTTTTTTCAAGGGTACGAAAAAAAAAACCCATCCCAAGGCGCGAGTTTGCGGAGAACAAAATTCAAAAACAATGCATAGGGGGGAGGGGGGGAAGAAAAATCCGGTTTTCCAGACTGTCCAAAACCGACTGAAGCAGTACAATTGATAGGTCAAAAGCCGGAAGGTTCCAGACCACCACACCTACCTGCCCTCTCGCCTACGGGTAACACCTCCTCATCTGGCGTCACTAGCCTCCTCCTCCAAGGCGGGAGATCGGCGCAGAAAACCGTCGTCATTCCTGCCCGGAGAGCCACTCACTTACACACCACACCGGCACACCCTCACTCCCCGCGGCATGTACACCGCCCTGAGGGGATACATCCGGCGGTCGATTGGGCACGAATGAATTCGCTGATCAACCCCCCCCTCCTCTCGCCTCGGGCTGTTTCCCTCCAATGCCTCGACCGCCCGCCAGTCCATGTGGGCAGGGCAGAGCAGAGCAGACGGAGTCAATCAATCACCCGCATGAAGCTTGCGACCGCCCCATGCCTACACATGACATGTAATCAAATAAGCGTAGGGCAGAAAGATCGACGGTGAGGCGCCGCGCGCCGCGGGCGGGTTCTGGCCTCTTTTCTTTAGCGCGCCTCGGACGTCGTTTATCAAATCGCGAGGCTTTTGTCGTCCGGGGTTCGTTCTTCTTTTCGGACATGGCCCCCCTTCACGCAGCGCTTGGCAGCGTTCTCTGCCTTGCTCATTCATGCAAACCCCCTCTCTGTCTGTTCTCATGTTTGATTGTAACCGGATCAAGACGAAGTAATAGGTACGGCACGTACATGCAGCAAATAACCTGTGGTGGAGGACCCGACGTCGTCATGTACAGATGATTGTAAACGACAAACATCATGTCAAACAGCAGAGAACCTCGGAGCAAACAAACGGCGATAAACCCCTGCCGTACGAACGATAGTCGCGCGCCCATATTGTGTCTGGAAAACAAAATTGGAAAGAATATAAAAAACGACGACGCAAAGCTCGTGAGAGCATTCCGGCCTGATCTACTACCAAAAGTACGTAGGTATACATGATTTTCTACAGGAGACATACACATCTTCTTTTCTGCTTTGTTCTTTTCTTTTTTTGCCACCTCTCATTCAGTCATTCACTCCCAGTCGTCCGCTACGCCCTTCTATGACCGGTTCCCAGTATCCCTTTCATCCCACACGCCCACCCTGCCACCCCCCACCACTTTCCGAAAATGAAAGGCCAAATCTGCCACTCGCTTTAGACTTCGTCCAACTTCGGGCCCCATCTGCCGAGGATGACCAAAATCCCCCCGCCTCGAGCCTGGCCGAGTCCTCTGAGGCGTAGGCAGGGGAGTAGGAGTCGAGGGTGTTCTGCACCGCCCTCCCCCCCCTATGCCCCCCCAAACTACCAAGGGGGAAAGAAGGAGAAAGAAGAAAGAAACGAGAGAGAGAGACAGAGAGCAAGAAAAGAAAGGGGAAAAAGGCGGAACAGAAAAAAAAAGACGAAATAAAAATAAAAATCGATAACTCATTCATGATGCTGACGTGGATACCTGATACCTGCCCAACCACCTTTTGGAATGCGAGAATGATGAGCAGTTATCCTCCCTGATGAACTCCGAATCCGCGTGACATCGTGTTGGTAAAAGTCGTCCCTTTGTCACAAGACGTCCGAATGCCGAGAATGTACATTTGGGTGGGGAGGAAAGAAGGAAGAAGGAAAGGGAAACGTAGAGGCCGCCCACAGTTGTATGAGAATAATCCCCCAAGAAAGCCGTCCACCAAAGCGCCGCCATCCAGAGTACGTTTACAGGCATTTCAACATGCCCCGAGATCAAGTCGTTCCTTTCCTCTCCATTTGTTCTTTTCCTTTTTGTTTTTGTGCGACGATCTCGAGGGCGGTAGGCAGCTGCTGTCCAATCTCGAGTTCTCTCATCTGCTCCCATGGTGGGAGCCAGAAGCCGCTTGGTTTCCACCGCCGTTGCCGCCGGATTCTTCTTGGGTGTCGTAGAGATCAAGACATGCTTCGAGAACTGGAATGGTGGCTGTCAGTTTTTCCCTGCTACTGAAAAAAAAAGGTGCCCGACCCAGGGCTGTGCATGCTTACTCTCAATGATCTGCTGTTCCCACACTCCGTATTGGTAGTCGACCAACCCGTGCCGCTCGATGCCATCACAAAGCCGGATCAGCTCCTTTCCCATCTTTTCCAGACCCTCTTTGCTGATCAGCGTTTGCGATCGCTGTAATTGTCGCCCGGGTTCCATCAAGTCCTTCTGCATCTGGAAAAGCGAGAGCCACGCGTGATTGAAGTCGTTCCAGAGCTTGATGCGGTCTCCGTGCAAATTTTGGTCGTCCAGGTTAAGACCTGTGTTTCGTGATTAGTTTACTACTCTGCGGCATGGCGCGAGGGATCGGCATAGGCTTACCCAAGTCGACGACTTGCGACAATAGCCAGTTGGACACGTCCAGGAGTGACTGACTGGCGCTTTCGAGCACGCCGTTGCGGACGTTTTGAAAGACTCCCCGCAAGGCAGACTGGTACTCCATCCACTTCTCCTCCAAGCCGCCTGTTGCGGAGTAGTCCTGCTCTTCCATCGAAACGTCTGCGCTTGCTGTCTGCTGCGGCATCCCGCCCACGTTGGAGATGTTGGCCTGGTAGTTCGCCATCTGCGGCTGTTGATATGCGGTCGCGGTGGCGCTGGCGGTTTGCGCATGAGGGATGTTGGAGGTCCCTGTGCTACTGCTCGGGTCGTTCGAGAAGTACGACGTCGACACGTCTGTCGGCAAGATCGGGGCGGCTGCAGGCTGCCGTGGGAACTGCGGCTGGCTGTCGTAAACGGAGCCTGTGGCGCCAGTCAAGTTATCATAGCCCATTGTCATGGCCGCATTATATCCACCAAAATTCTGTGCCGCCGGGCGGCCGTCCTGGCCGTATCCTGAGGGGTAATGCATCGTGTTTGTCGCCATGGGCGCGTTGAAAGATCCTGCTACCGGTTCCTGATAGTTGTATGTGCTGTAGCTACCCGTGCTTCCCATGCCCCGCGCTTGTGAGGGCGAAGTGTTGAGCGGCGCCGGCCGGTTGTAACGCTCTGTCGAACCTGTAGCCATGGAGCGGCGCTGCTGCAGAGGATCTTGAATGTTGTATCTTGGGTTGGAGGTGGGATGCATGGGCGCTTCATTCTGCCTCCTACGGCGGTTGGGATCATCCATCCCACGAGGGGTTTGGTCGCCGGCGGTTGACTCCGAGGACAAGCCTACCGTATGCGCCGGCGGCAACGGAGCTGGCGATGTGTACAGTAAGGCCAGGTTGGGCCTTTGGACCGGTCACGAGACCGTCCGGCTGTCGTGTCGAATTCCTCGGAGGTTTGGTGGGGGGCGGAGTAGTTTTTTTCTTCTTTTGCTCCCTCCCTCTCTCTCTCTCCCTCTCTTTGGGGTATTTTTTTTTCTTCCCCTCTCCTCCTCTCGCAGTGCTGGTGTCGGGGAACAAGCGCGACGAGACGATGACGACAGACAGCAGGTATCGTTTGCCGGCTCGGGGAATGTCCTAGAAAGTGTTCGCTTTTGTATCCAGTGAAGTACCGATGTGGCTTCGGGGAGGGGTGTCTGGACTCGAGGAGACTAGGCGGCAGCGGCGGGTAGCAACGTGGCGCGTTAAAGTGGTAAAGGTGAATTTTGAGATGTCAAAGAAGACCAAGGTAAGGAAGCGTTGACTTGGGGCGGAGAGGGCCTGATGTGTGATGCCGATGTAGGGTCTGTCTGATGTCGAGCCGAGCAGAGCGCAGCACAGGATGGGCTGGCAGATCCTCGGCGCGGGTAATAGAAGCTGGCTTTTATGAATTGAATTGGGAGGGAAGATCCGGATAGATTGAAGAATGGGGGAGACAAGGAAGTTAACTGTTCAGACTTGCTTGTCGCGACAAAGCTCGGCGAAGCTAGCGCCGGCCTCCTTCATGCCCTGACGCCTGAAGGTTCGGGAAGACAAGACGACGACTGGCGACGAGTCGTTGGTGTCTTGTGAGTCGTCAGAGAAGTTTAGATTTTGGTAAACAAAAAGCCAGCGAATGAGGTGGATATCGCGCTGAGTTGTCAAACTGGTGTCAGGCTTGATACTAGGAAGATCCCAGACGGCGCATGCACCACGATGTCCAACATTACAAGCCGGTCCCTGCGCGATCTGCTTGGGCAACGAAGCCGCACCAGGGTCTCAGCGACCACCGAGTCGCCTTGATGGAAGATGCGATTCGCCAGACGAGGGAAAAGGGCCGGGCGGACCGATCTCTCTTGAGATGAGAAGCCCAAGTACCAGTCCAAGGGGAGCGACGTGAGTGGTTGGCCGTGTCCCGAGGCTGTGCTCCTGCTGGATGGGGCTTGGGTGTGAGGCTCGTGATGTGGATGGATCAGAACCGAGGGCCACTTATGCTGCTCGTAGCCTAGTGCTGCAAGGCTAGACGCGACTCTATGTAGCCTTGAGAAGGGGAGGGGGTTTGGCTGGCAGGGAAGGACAGGGTAAGCTTGAGGTGAGCGAGAGAGACGTTACGGGGCGGGTTCGGGTTGTTGGGTGTGTGGAGGATGTGAACGGTAGCCTCGGGGTCTATCTTATACATGGGAGGGCTGCAGATATGGGCCGATGCTGGCAGAACCCAGGAATTAAAGGAAGGACAGAGCACAGAGCATAGAGGGGGGAAAGTAATAAAATGGAAAACCGGAAAAAGCAACGTCGACCCCAAAAGAGACCTGACCAGAGAAATGGGGGTATACTAGGCAAGGTAGGTCGGGAAGTTAAGGTGAGGCGGCGCGAGATGTGTGTGAGTGTGTGTGTGTGTGAGGATGGTGAGAGAGAGACAATACAAACAGAGCAAGCATCTACCTGCCTCCCCCCAGTCCCAAGGAGAACAGACCAACTATGGAAAGGCCCCGGGTCAAGGGCAGTCAGTCAGTTCACTGCCGGGACGGACGAGACTAAGCCAGATCAGACCGAGCCGAAGCCAGAGACACCGGAAAGCAAAAGTCCTGGGCGGTTGTAGTGGCTGCAGAGCAGAAAAAAGAGTAATGAACCTGGCAGGCAGCGCGGTGGTCGAGGAAGTATCCGTTCCGTGGAGTGCCCAAGGTAGGGCAGACTCAATCCAAGTACGGCTAAGTGGCCCCAAAGGGAAACCAGCTGGACCTCGTAACGTGCTGGAGAGACCCAGATGTAATCTAAAAGTGGTTGTACTGGGACAAGCCAAACCAGCTCAATGCCTGCCCCCGAGTTCGTCCTCTCGACGGGATTCCCCTAGGTAGGAAGCGCGTGGCTGCCCAAGGAAGCAGCAGCAGGAAGTAAATGCGGCGCCAACAGCGTAGCGGCCGTAGCGGCGGCGGACGGGAGGATTGGAGCTGCAGTGGGATGGATGGAGCTTGCGAACTGCTCAATGGGGGATGGAGCTGGGCAAAGCAGGACGGGACCTGGAGTTGGAGATGGAGTTGGAGATGTAGAATGGAGCTGGGGAGCTGGGGAGCTGCCACCCGGCCGAGCGAGGGACGTTATGCAGCGATCTGCAAGGCAGTGTATGAAGTTGGGGGTTCCCTGGCTGGCATCCGGTTCTCTGGGAAAAGAGGCGTACACAGTCTGGACGAGATGCAGGCGACAGACGACGGGAGTGGATGTCGAATCTCGACGTGGGTGTGCCAGAGCGAGCGTGAGTGGGCGAGCGAATGTCTCTGCCAGTGGAGGGTGGGCTTCGGGTACTTGTGTTGGAGCTGGTGATGGACGCCCAGGGAGAAAAGCGGCTGACTAGGGGGGGTGAATGGGATATGCCTGGAAGGGGGTGAGGTAGTCGTATCTGAGGTACCCGTGTTGCTGCAGTTGGTTGGTGAGATACTTTGGGGTTGGAGATCGGTGTGAAGGGCGGCAGGCGGAGGAGCACATACGACTCAAGTCGAGCAGCAAGTCAGCCGGCGGCACCGTCTAGTAGCACGTAACCAATGGCCAGAGCGAAGAGATTAGGTACGGACTTTGGATTGGGACGTGGGTGAGTGAGGTGAGAGTAAGTGTGTGTTGGTTGTGTATGTGCGAGCCAGCGGGTGTGTGAATGGGAGAAAGGGAAGAGAAAATAAAAAAATGAAAATATAAAAAATATTTCAAAAATTAAAAAGAGGCTTATGCATCAGGAGCCAAAACCGACAGAGGCATACACACGCGCACGCTCGCACACACACATACACACACGCACACACCCCATAACCAGGGCTAGGTTGCGAGCACAGAGTCAGGTATTGTCAGGTGCCCTGCGCCGGGTTCGCCTTAGGGAGTCAGGAATGTAGAAGCGCAGAAAGCTTGTAGAGAGATAGTGCGGTTTGGTAAGCTACGAGGGCATGGGATGACTCCAAGAGGAGGGTGTGTGAGGTGAGGAGGTGGTGTACACAGAGAAGACTATGATACTGATGGAACGGTACCCGAAATGTGTTGCCTTTTTTTGAGGTGCTGTTGCAGTTAGAAAACGGGACGAGAACAGGACACTACAGCATTAGGTTGTCAGACATGGTCCGGGAGGGCACTGCGGCGATGCAGAGCGAGCAGGAGAAAGGTACCTTTCTCAAGGGATGGACGAGATGAGACGGGTGGATGAGACGGTAGCAAAGTACCCGGCCCAGCTAGAGAAAGATTGCAATGGGGGTGTGGTGTGCTGTGTGGTCTTGTTGGTCCCTTCCAGCCTCTACCCACCCCTTCGTTTTCTCTCGACTGTTTCGCGGCAGTGAAGGGTGGTTCGGAGCACGTCCGCTGTAGCAGGCAACGGAGGTCGGGTACCTCAAGGCGGGGTGAAGGCGACGAGGCACCTCCGTTACTTGCGTCTGTCCCTCTCCTCCTCCGCCCGCCTTGACTTTCTCTACCTTGCCCGTTCTTGTCTTGATCGGGCTTTGATTTGAGTCTTGTCTCTGCCGAATATCTGCCCTGCCTCATTCCCGCCCTTCGGCTATTCAATTGATGCTCGGCCCTTGATATCTGGGAAGTCCAAGTGGCGCCCGCACACTGTTACCCGTTTCGTTTCGATTTCCTGCGCAAAGTTGTCAACTTGGGGTCACAAGCATATCTTTTCCTGTTCTTCGCAACTTCTTTTTCCATCCGAGAATTGAGTTCCTCCGATCGGGGCTGCATCCTTCTGTAGAACGGCAATGGAAGAAGAGCTGGAGGAGCAAGCAGCCATGGGTGCTGTCGAGTGGACGGCGGCGGGCAGGACATGGTATGGCTCAGGGACCCTGCCCTGCCTTGCCTCTTTTTCCTCGGTGCGATGCCAATGACGAGCCCCCCCGGACGATGAGCTGGAGGGATCGTAAAAGTTAAAAAAGTCTGTGAGCACCCAGATGGCTGGATTTGGGGGCGTTGTTTATTACCGCGCTGAGACAAGCCCAATGACCCTTGTCCGCGTCCTCCACCTCCCCTGGCGTCCCAGCCGGGGGGGTACACGCACTAGTAATTAATTGTTATTATTGCTTGCATTTCTTTTGTGAATTATTTGCGTGCTGCGTCGCTTGCCGGCACAGTGACTTCCGCCGAGAGTCCCCGTTGAACGCTGCTGGAGGCACCGTAGCTTGGCTTCGGTCTCGGTCGTAGTCGCACTGTCGGTCCAGAGTCTAGGCTCTTGAGCTCCATGGTCCACGTCGAGGCGAGGCGAGAGGCGATGCACTGCCGGTGCCGAATGACGTACATAGGTGATTGTCGACACCCACTCTTTGTATAATATGGCGGAGCAACAGATTGATCGTCAGCTTCGGAGCGGAGGAGAAAAAGAGGAGAGAAGTATGGGGAGAGCATGACAAAGCCGTTGACTCTCCTACACTTCAGATGCTGAGGACAACGATCAACCATGCTCCGTCTTCAACCTCAATTTCTCGCCGTGGCCAGTGATGTCCATTGACAGGAGGTTCGGAACTTGGGCCCAACCGTCATGCATATACGGTGGCCGTTAGACGTATGCCAGGACCCAGCTTTACTCGATTCTTGAATCGTGCACTGATTGTATCCCTACTTGTCGGCTCACCACGCTCTTCGAGTCGAGCCAATGGCCAAGCCCGGCAGACACTGGACTTCGAGACACTGGTTTGGCCTTGTTCACTTGCGGGCGAGGACACATGTTCGTTCTCCGGATCGACTCCCGCTGGCGACTCAGTCACCGTACCGACAGATTTGGAACCAGGTGATCCGAGCCGTCTCGGAACACAAGACATGGCTGAGAATGGACGAAGTAGATGAGAAGAAAAAAAATCAAAAATTCAAGAAAAATAAAAAAAAATAACCACATCCACACCCATTGGAAAATGATCCGACTTGGCCCCCAGAAAAATTGGGCAAAGTGGTAGTTGGTGGGGTAGCAGGCAAGTCAAGACGAGACAGGAAGAGGCTTCCGATCCCGCGAGTCTTTGACCAGTCAAGACCAATGGAATGCAAGGAACAAACGACGGCAGGCCGCCATTTGGAATATTGAAGGGGCCTGGCCGAGTTGATACACTCAAGGACCCGGCGCCGGCCCCTTTGCAGGACTAAGCAAGAGGGTGAAAAATTGCAATGGGATCCTGACCAGGCCAGGCCAGGTCCGGCAAACGGGTGAGATGCCCAATGGCTGAAGTGGTTGAAGCCTCACTTTGCCGCCGTCATGGGGAATGGGATGCCGCTGTCCCTCGCGGGATCCGTATCTGAGCGGTCCTCTGAGAAGTGACGGCGACGATGGCCACGGCAGAGTTGCCGGGCAGTGGCAACTTGATTCGAGTTGGCCGGGCAGTTGTGCAGAGCCCAAGCTGTGCACAGTCGACTGGAGTTGCGATATCTGCATAAGAACCGCACACAGCACTCTCTGCTCTCCTAGTGTAGCGGATGACTGCAGAAAGGAGGAGCAAGGCACAAAAGCAAGTACCGCTACCTCGATGGCAGAGGTTGAGCAAGTGAACGCGTGTTGAAGTCGAGGATACATTGGAACCATGTTCCTTGCGGACGTGTGAGGTGGCTAGGGGGGGATGAGAAGGAGCAGACGGGGAGCAAGTGAGGTCGAAGAAAGACGATGCGGAACCCCTGTCGGAGGACCAGGGTTGAAAACATGGGCTCAGTGGGTTCCTGAACGAGTGCCGGTGCCTTGCTTGAGTGGTTCGGAGGGGACGGAAGGCGACGGTACCGGTACATTGCACATGGGCAAGCACATTCCGCTAATGCTGCTGCAGGGTCGGAGACGTGGAGTGCGGTGGAGGGTCCTTTTGGATTCTGGGAGTGGGAGAGCCCTGGCCGGGCAGGGGTCGTGCCTGGACGCGACATTTCGCGCATCTGCGCCGCCGTGTGTACGGCGGATGTGCGCCGCACACCCTGCGACGGACGGCCTGTGAAGAAGGGCGACGACGGCTCCCCCTCCTGTGGACGCCAGGTGTAAAATCTCGGTCAGCCTGCCACAAGACACGACTCACACGTACTGGTGACGCTGCCCGAGGGGATGCCATGGCGATGGCGATGGCGATTGGCGATTGGCGATCGCAACATGTCGAGGTCCTCTGTCATTTGGATTGCATTAGCCGGAACGGTCCCTGGAAGCACGTCCTAAGGTACCCCCGCCTTAGCAAGAACGGCGTATCCGCTGGCCAGCTGCGAAGGTTCTGTGCCTCTCCTTGGCGAGCGTGATGTGATGTCGGGTCGGGCTATGTGCATAGCAGGTACCTTAAGTAAGGGAAGTGCAACATGCATGTCCCTTCCCTACCCGAGGCGCAGGCGCGTTTCTTTCCCCAATCCCGACGGCCATAGGGACGTAGATTATCCGAGCCTCGGGCCTGCCTTTGTGTATGTGGCACAGCAGACGGTTTGAGGAAGGAGAGGAGACGACACAGGGCGAAGCAGTCCAACGCTCACAGACGCTGCGAGAATCTCAAATACTGTGGATCTTGCTCGCATCTCCGGCAAAGGCTCCGCTACTCCAGCCGGTAAGCTAGGTAGGTAGGTACCTTACCTTACCTAAGGTACCTACCTACCTACCTACATCCGAGGCCCACAGTTCATACGAGATTTTACCAAGATGACATTGATCCAGTGTGATGAGGTGAGAACAGCTTGCATACATCCGATCTGACCAGGGCCGCCCTCCAGACTCTACACTACGCTCCTTCTTTCAGGTGCGCAGTCGCAGTCGCAGTCGCAGTCGCAGTACCTTCCAAGCTTTGCGCGAGTCCAGTGGCAGCAGGACCCGCATTTGATGTACCTATCGGGTCTTCCCTGATAGGGCTAGCGTCTTTTTGGTTTCCTTCTTTCTTCTCCTCTTCGTCGGCCTCAATTTCTGTCCCTAGCCAGGAATCTCCACTGGGACTGCTCTGGAGCCTCTCCCACTCATTTTTCACTCACCTTGGATCTCGACATCAACACCGCCACCACACCGAGCCGGTCCCACCGTCCACCAAACGTCGAGTCGGGTGCTGACCTGCTGCTAACTTGGCCTTGGACCTGTGGTGTGGACACAGCGCCGAGTGCCAATCACGCACCTGCCCACATAGCTAGCGTGCAGCTCTACCCAATTGCCCAACCAAACACTTCTAAACGAGGGGGTGAAAAGGGAAGGGGGAGAAAAAAAAAAAAACCTAAAAAAACCAATCCACTTCGCCCTTCTCTTCCAGTCGGGTTGATTGCATTTGAACCCAACCCAGCCCATCTACCTGACCAGCCTTCCACTCTAGGTGCTTTGAGGCACTTTGCGGACACCATGCCTTAACTTCCGGAAGCGTGGCATGGCAGGCAAAGCAAAGCATGCGTGAAAGCGCGCTAAAAGAAAACGTCCAGAACGGCGCTTACTCCGTCCTGCAGTTGACGGGCGGGGTGCGAAGAAGTTGACGCTTTGCCTAAGCTGCCGCCAGAGACTAGGTAGATAGGGTCCATGACACACCCCAACACCGTGTCTTTGAACCGGCGCCAGCCCTTCAAATTCCCGACTCGACGCCCGCGGCTTGCCGAGGACCGCCGTTTTTTTCAACTCAAAAATACAACAAGATTGAAGGCCCAGACCAACGACGCAGGCGTTGTTCATGGATATCCGACCGCCAACGGTCGAACTAAAGGCGCCCAATGGTCATCCTTTTTGGGTACTTTCTTCTCCACCTGCTGCACCCCCCCCCCCCCCCCCCCCCCCCCCCCCCCCCCCCCGGCCCCCCGGGGGGGGCGGGGGGGGGGGGGGGGGGGGGGGGGGGGGGGGGGGGGGGGGGGGG